>CM040965.1:12222277-12238368 GCA_022985045.1 Macadamia tetraphylla | reverse complement strand
TCAAGTTTCTACCCCAAAAAAGACAAATGCTGAAGTAGTGAATTTAAAAGAAGTCTCTCTCTCTCTCTCTCTATCTCTCTCTCTAAATGTGCCTCTAAGAATTTACTGGTCGCTTTTACATTTTTACGTTTTTACGTTCTTACGTTTTTATGTGTGCTCAAGATACAATATGGCAAGGGATCTAATTAATATATTTGGACCTACAAATAACTTTTGGGACACGCTTTAATGGAGGAATCGTTGCTATCACATGCAAGTAAAGAAATTATGAAGAATTAATTATACTTGTTTGCATTTTAAATTTCCTGTTTCACATCATTAAAGACGTTTGCAAATTTTTTCTAAGAAGATGGTTTGAAATATAAGGAAGATTTAAGAAGAAGGGAGATTTGAGACAGACCCATAATGAGGGTCGGTCCCACTTTTATTGCTTTCACCTCTCTTTCTCTTTTTTTTCGTTCTTCTTTTAATACGACTGTAGGCACCCACCCTCTGTTCTACCTCGGGCCTCTGACACTCCCATCTCCCTTTCCTTGCGACCACATCTTCTATTCTGCCCCCAACCCCACTTACCATCTTGCAACCAAACCCCTCCCCGATTCCCTTCCCTTTGTTCTACTTCCAACCCCTCGCTTTCCACTTAAAACCCACCCCACCCCTAGTTGCTTCCCTATTACAACATGTCGAGCCCCAAACACCATGGACTCCAGCCCACACCCATTGCTACTAGCTCCACTACTCTCCATTACAACCCTTGTCATTGTCTTCTTCTATTTGCTCTCAATCGAGACTCCCATCTGTCACCACCAACTCCACAATCACCACCTCCTTGTGAGCCCTCCTCTTCGCAATAGCCAACAATTGGAATCTCAGCCTATCCTTGTACCTCCAGAACCTCTCTCCCCTACCCTTGCCCCTTTCCTTCCTTGCAACTATACCCCTGCCCAGCCCTGCTCTATTTTAAATCTACACCCTAGCCTACAACCCCAACCTTTGCTTCCTGTTTTGCCCTTTGTCCCCATGTCCTTACCTTTGTTCAACAACCACCACCATGATAACTAGGGATGCCATAACCTAACCATAAATGGTAAAACCAGTTGGACAGAACCACAAAGAGCCCGGATTGAATCGAACTAACGTCTTATTGGTCTGGTTTTGGTTTGGGATATTATGTCACACTGTTTCACACGTAATCAGACCGTGATCAGTTAATCTGATTAACCCAAACTCCAGATCATCTCATCAAGATCCAACCACAACATACACACAACTAAGAAAATGTTCAACAGTTCAGCGGAAGACTTAATTTACCTGTAAATATTCCCATTATACTTGATACCCAAATTGTAATACATAGGTTAAGTACATGTAGGCCCGCAGGCATGATATTTACACAAAAGAATACAATTTACACATCAAGTACACAAAAGGGATCATCAAAAAATCAAAGAGTAAGCTCAACTCAGTATCAAAAAGTAGAGCTCAGCTCGGAATCAAAGTAAAGCTTAGCTCGATATCAAAAAGTAAAGCTCAGCTCGGTATCAAAACTGTAGTCCCGCATCACAGCCCTCGCACTAGCAATCCGTGCCATGCTCTAATTCCTCAAGGACCCACCAATCCTCTTCAGGGAACTCAACTATGGGGCCCAACCCGTGCTCTTCAGGTTGATGACCTGCAAAATCATCTAAAAGAGTTGCGAACGTGGGATGAGCTCACTAGCTCAGTGAGTGAAAAGAAGGACCACACAACAATCACAACCATATGCACTATATGCTATGCAATTCATTTTTAATCACATCCACCTAAACAACATTACTAAGTCTTTGGTTTAGTGCTACTACAGCCACAGTGCGCGTATACTCCAGGTACGAGCCCGAACTCCATCTCGCGATACGCCCATAGGGCTGTCGGAGAAGGCCCACCGTGAGTACTCAAAAAAAAAAACATGCCGACCACCGGCTCTCAACATAAAGTAAATGACATATATTAAAGGTGCGACCCGTGAATTTAAAAGCGACGATTGGCCCTCTTGAATATACCATCGAGGTTATCAATCGCCTAATGACCAACAGAATGTCTAATCGCCAAAGGACCACAACCGCGACCACCGCTTCCCCCAAATAGTAACCCAACACTCAACCCTCGTTGGGAAGGGTCGAGACGGAAGATGATAATCCTAAACCGCATGCTCCTATATGACAATAGTATGATTGCATAGTACCACCGCCCCATTCCACGGCCACCAATGCATCGTTTTCAAGCACAAGCATCTAGTCTATTAATGCATCATACACAATGATGTCAACATTCATCACATAAGCATATCATCATTTGGTATTGAGAAATGAACACAGAACACATGGCATAAAATATGAAGATGACTAAGCTACATAGCATTTGCATGATGACATGGCTAGTCTAGATACAATTAGATGAATGCCAAACAAGCCTCAAACAAGGCCAAAAGTCCCTCCCACTTACTCAGTGTACAAGGACTCACGCCGGTACAGTGAGATCCGCAGAAGCGACGCTCGTGAACCTAACATAAGTGAATGGGATTAACATTTCACCATTTTAGAATCAAAATTGACAAGATCCAATGACAAAATCATGCTTAGAATCCTAAAAGAAGGTCGTACGTCCGTTTTGGGTCCATTCGAACGTAAAAATCACGTGGGAGCTTCGGTGGGTCGGACAGCCCACCTGCATGACCCACAACCGATTCCACCGGTCCGACCGTGGGCAGGTCGAACCACCGATTGGCCCATCGATAGGGCCCGTCGGTTGGCCCCGAGGGTCTGCCCCCTCAGACGGGTGCCCTCAGGAGGGCCATTTGGCCCACCGGTTTGGCCCACCGATCTTTACGGGAAAATATCAAATGGGGCTTTTTCAAATCCATTCTCCACACATTCAAGGTCTCATAAGATGGTTCTAACCTAGATCTAGGTTAGATTTAAGGAATGGAAGCTATCTTACCTTCTTTGCCCAAGAACTCGTCCAAAGATCCCAAAAACACTTCAAATCACCAATGCTCCTCCAACCTTGTAAACACTTCTTCAAATCCTTCAAAACCAACACATAAATCATCTATTAAGCCTTAGATTCATCATCTCAAGGGGGATTTACAAGACCTCAAGGAACTCTACCCAAATTAAGGGTTTTACTTGGGTATGGTGAAAGTTTAAGGAATCTAGCCTTTGCTCACCTCTAAACGTCGAAATGGGAAGATCAACCCTTGGCGCCGTTGAAATCCATCTCTTCTTCCTCTTTCTTCCCTTTTTCCTCTTCTTTCCCTTCTTTTCTCTCTCTTCTTTACTCTTCTCACCAAACGCCCGAGTGTCATAAATGAGAAAATGGAAAACTCATAAATGCTATTTATACTTTCTAAAATAACTAAGTAACCACATGGGTGGGTCACTCAGGTGGGCGGATGCGCTCACTGGACGCCACCGAGGGCGAAAAGGGGCCAATAAGGGGGATTTTGAGGGAATTCGACTCTCGTCCCGAATTTAACTCTCGGCATAAGATATAATATACGTAGGTGCTTTAAGATACGACTACATACCTGTTTTATCCGTACATGGCCTTATGATATGTGCATGTACACGGCTTGGGTACACCCGTCTCCTCTGGCACTAACTTAGACTTGTCTGGCCAGCCGGTGTTTATGGTCACCCTTGCTATCATGGTCCATAAGGAATCCACCTTAACTCTCTTCGGTTCGGGTCCTGCATGGTTAAACCGGGTCAACCGTGTAACCAGACCGAGTTTAAGAAGTAGGGTATTACATTTACCCCCCCCCCCTTTCTGAAAATTTTGTCCTCAAAATTGGGGTACTTGGCTGTTCAAACAGATGTGGGTACTTAGCTTGGATTTCATCCTCTTTCTCCCAAGATGCTTCTTTTAGTGAATGATTAGCCCATCGCACCTTTACGTAGGTAATGGAGCGGTTGCGAAGGGTTTTCACCTTTTGGTCCAAAATTTCAGCTGGCTGCTCTGTATAGGTTATATCAGCTTCTAGATATTCTGGTTCCACGAGTAACACATGAGATGGATCATGAACGTATCACTTCAGTATGGATACATGAAATACGTTATGAACATCTCCGAGTGAAGGTGGCAGAGCAAGCATGTAGGCTACTGAGCCAACCCGGGCTAAGATCTCAAATGGGCCAATGTTTCTTAGGCTCAACTTCCCCTTTATGTGAAATCTTTGCAACCCTTTAGTAGGAGAGATCTTGAGAAACACCTTCTCTCCTAGCTGAAATTCAATGTCCTTTCTGCGGTTGTCTACATAGCTCTTTTAACGAGACTGAGCTGCTTTAATCCATTCTCGAATAACATCGACCTTGTCACAAGTCATCTGTATCGTTTCAGGTCCTAACATTCGGGGTTCGCCAACCTCATCCCAATACAGAGGAGTTCTGTACCTCCTACCATATAATGCCTCATACGGAGCCATCCCAATTGTAGCTTGGTAACTGTTGTTATAGGCAAACTCCATGAGGGGTATATATTCTTCCCAACTACCACTTATTTCCATTGCACATGCCCTAAGCATGTCTTCTAATATTTGTATGGTTCGCTCCGACTGACCATCAGTCTGTGGGTGGAAAGCAGTACTCAAATTCAATTGTGATCCCAAGGCATGTTGAAAGCTTTTTCAAAATCTAGAAGTGAACCTTGGGTCCCTATCTGATACAATGCTCACTGGCACTCCATGCAAGCGCACTATGTTATCCATATAAAGTTGTGCTAATTTGGCCATAGAGAACTTGGTCTTGATGAGAATGAAATGAGTAGTCTTAGTAAGCCGATCAACGATCACCGATATCGCGTCCATCCCCTTAGGTGTACATGGTAGTCCGGTGACGAAGTCCATTGTAATCCTATCCCACTTCCATTCTGGTACTGGGAGTGGCTGCAGAGTACCATAAGGTCGATGCCTCTCAGTTTTTACTTTCTGGCATGTAAGACAAGTCGCTACATATAGAGCTATTGTGACTTTCATGCTTAACCACTAGTAATTTTGTTTGAGGTCTTTACACATCTTTGTACGTCTAGGGTGGAGTGAGTACTCGGAGCTATGTGCTTCTCGCACTATCTTGTCTTGTATATCCAAATCATCGGTACACATAACTGCCTCGAAACATCAATGCCCCATCACCGCTAAAACAAAACTGGTCGCTCATTGTTTGATCTTGAACCTTAACTCGATCTCCGCAATTCGAGATCCAAAGGTTGTTTCATTATTACCTCTTGCCTAATAGTCGGATGCACTGTAGAGTTGTTAAGGATACACAACCATTTAAGGTTTTCCGTTGACGCTCAAACTCTAAGGTTGCTCCTTCATATAAGAGAGCTTCATCCATTAGCCGCTCTTGTACAAGTGGTAGGTGATCGCTAAGTATGAGAATGACACACCGTGCCTTCCGACTCAACGATCCGCCACTACATTAGCCTTGCCGGATGATACCGAATGTCGCAGTCATAATCCTTCATGAGCTCAAGCCATCTCCTCTGCCTCATGTTCAAATCCTTCTGGGTGAAAAAGTACTTAAGGCTTTTGTGATCACTGTATATCTCACACTTTTCCCCATACAAATAATGTCACCAAATCTTAAAGGAAAAAATGACTGCGGCTAGTTCTAAGTCATGAGTGGGGTAGTTCTTCTCATACTCTTTTAGTTGTCGGGAAGCATACGCTATCACCTTTCCGCATTGCATGAGAACACAACCCAACCCAACTTTGGAAGCATCAGTGTAGACTGTCATTCCACCTGTGCCTTCAGGGATGGTCAACATAGGGGCAAACACCAACCACATCTTCAACTCCTGAAAACTCGTCTCACATTCCTCTACCCAGTCAAACTTCACACCCTTTTTTGTCAACTTAGTCATTGGTGCTGAGATCCGAGCAAAATTCTCAATGAAGAGCCGGTAGTATCCAGCCAAACCCAAGAAGCTTCTAGTTTCAGTGACATTTTTAGGGCTTTCCCACTCTACTACTGCTTTCACCTTATCAGGATCCACCTCGATTCTGGCCTTAGACACTACGTGCCCGAGGAATCCAACTTGCTCAAGCCAAAATTCACATTTGCTGTATTTGGCAAACAATTGTTGTTCTCTCAACCTCTGTAACACCATTCTCAAATGTTGAGTGTGCTCCTCTTCTATCTTGGAGTAGATCAAGATGTCATCAATAAAAATAATTACCCATTTATCGAGGACATCGTGAAATACTTGATTCATTAAACCCATGAATGCTGCCGGTGCATTGGTTAACCCAAAAGATAACACTAGGAACTCATAGTGACCATACCGAGTCCTGAATGCTGTCTTGGGTATGTCGCCGCTCTTTATCTTGAGCTGATAATAGCCTGATCAAAGGTCTATCTTTGAAAATACCTTGGCACCCTGTAGTTGGTCAAATAAATCATCAATGCGTGACAATGGATACCGGTTCTTAATGGTTAGCTTATTTAATTCCCGGTAATCGATGTACATACGCAAGCTTCCATCCTTCTTCTTGACAAACAATATCGGGCACCCAAGGTGAAACACTTGGGTAATAAACCCCTTTTCCAATAATTCCTGAACGCATCTCAACTCCTTCAATTGCCGGTGCCATCCTCGATGGAGCTTTGACACCGGAGCTGCCTGTGAGTCAAGTCTATGGCAACTCCAACTCTCTATCAGGCGGTAAATACATCAGATCATCAGGAAAGATGTCGGGGAATACTTTAACCACCTTTAACTCTTCTAGAGGGGTAACCTTTGCATCGACATCAAGTACTGATGTTAAGTAACCCTGACATCCACTTTCCAGCAACTTTACCGCTTGAAGAGCGGTGACGAGGACCTTTCTAGCCTGTTACTTTATCTACTCGGTATACCCATTCTTTTCCTTCATCATCTGTCACCCTAATTAATTTTTCAGCACACATCACAATAGCTCGATGGGCCGATAACCAATCCATGCCCAGTATAACATTAAAATTCTGCATATTGAACTTAATGAGTTGTGTATCCAATTTCTTCCCACTAATTTCCACTGGGCACAGCCCATACACATCCTTCAACTGTGTAACTTTTCCAGTAGGCATACTAACAATCATCCCATGATCTAGTGTCCTCGGTGACATACCCAGTTTCTCAACAAATCTCTTAGATATGAATGAATGTGTAGCTCCTGAGTCAAATAAGAAATAGGCTGGTATGCCTGATATAGGTAGGACACCTAGTGTAACAATACATATAAGCACAGTAGGTCATCAATATTTAACATAAGGAAATTCTTAAATTTAAAATGTACCTGCTACCACTTCCGTGCTGGCCTCGACTTCCTCAGCTGATAGGGCATACATCCTTCCCTGCGGTTGACTCCCCCTAGTTAAGGGAGGTCGATATGCAGAGGGCTGACTGGAGGGCAAGGCTGGTCTGACCCGACAGTCTTTAGCGTAGTGCCCATAGGAATGGCAGTTAAAGCAATGGATCTGAGACGCCGAAACTAGGGTGGGGCCCCTCTGCACTTGACCCATTGAAGATGGAGGTCGGGGCGGCCTTGGAATTGTAGGTACCGTACTAGTGTTTGGGTGGAAAGATGTAGAGCCCGAACCACCAGCTGGTTGAAGAGGGTAGCCCGATGGCCTATAGGGCTGCCTATATGTGGGCCCAGAACTGTACGACCCCCGGTATGCCTTGGAGGAGTTGCCCTTATCCGAAAATGGGTTTGTTCTCTTCCACAGTCCATGTGTGAGGGATTGTTCTCCCTTCTGCTTATCCTCCATGGTCTTGGCCTTCTACACAATCTGGCCATAGTCGGTCAAGTCTAAGACCTCAAGTACAGACCCAATGGATGCCTTTAGGCCCTTCAGAAATCTTACAGCCTTTTCTTCAGCTGTCCTCATATGCCTAGGGGCAAAATGGAACAAGCTCTCAAACTGTTGCTGATACTCAAGGATAGTCTTATCTCCTTGAGTTAAGGCCATAAATTCTGTTTCCTTGCGGTCTCTGAAGCTACGTGGGTAGTGATTGTCTAAGAACAACTCCTTGAACTGTTCCCAGGTGGGTTCCGGATGTGTGGCCAACAATATGGGCTTAGAGGCTTGCCACCAAGAGTTGGCCTCCTTCTTGAGTTGCAACCCTGCACAAATAAGTTTCTATGCATCAGTGCACTCAATCACCTCAAATATTTTCTCCAGTTCTTGGATCCACTGGTCCGACTCCAGAGGATCACTCCCCACCTTAGAGAATACAAGTGGCAAGTTTCTCTTGAATTACTCCATTACCTTTGACGTATTATTCATCGGCAGGTAATTGGAAGCATAAGCTAGATAGTAAGGGTATGGAGGGGGCACCACATACGGAGGAACGCCGAATGGTGGAATTGGAGGTGTACCTCCCACTTGTGGTCCCGTACCAGACCCTACAAGCGGGTCCGGTGGAGTAAGTATCCGGGGAGGTTGATCTATTTGAGAAAGGTCCAATTGTTGCTGTATAGCAGCCATAAATGCTTGCTGTTGCTGAAGCATTTGTTGCTGGAAAGCCTATTGTGACTGCTGGATTATGGTAGCAACATCCCCTGGAGTAATAACCGGTGGAGGGTCCAAAAGTGCAGTCATAGGTGGGTCCCCTTGTGCCCCACCCTGGCCAAAGGTCTCTGGAGGTTGTGGAAGTGAGGTTTGCCCCACAGAGAGGGACCTTCTGGGATTTAGTGGTCGATCGACCGGACGAGGACCACGTGGGGTACCCGTGCATTGCTACTGGATCTAGTACGTACCATCGTATCCCTGTACCTGAAACATATCATACATCACATTGGTTAAACACTTAGAATTGATATCGGCACATAATTATATGCCAACACACAGGGTATTATAGTGTATGACCATTTGCAACTAGCCATAACTTAATTTCGAAAATACAGGGCTAGTGCTTTAACAAGTAGGACAATGGTCCCACTCGACCATATGGTGCTATCCACACACCCCTTTTTTTTTTAGGTATATTATAATAATAATAATAATAATACCCCCACTTTTCTCTTTTTATTATTATATATATTTTTTTCAAGTTTTCTCTCAACCGGTGGGTTGCCACCGGCTGGCAGGTTGGGTCACCGGTCGGCCCGCCGGTCCAAATCTTCAATCGGTGAGCTGACACCGGTGGGTAGGTTGGCTCGTCGATCGGCTCGCCGGTCAGACCCGAGCAGAAATTTTGAATAGGGCTTTTAAGCCCCTATTCCTCTTTTGTTTCTCCCATTTTTCCCTCACTCTCTCTCTCTCTCTCTCAGGCAATTTTTTGAGAGCTTATTGACGCTTCCACTCGCGATCTCACTCAACGATCCGACGGTTTTGGGAAGATTCAACTCCTCTACTTACAAGTAAGTTTCTTTATCATTTTCTTCTCAGAACTTGTACTTGGGGGGTAGAACTCATGGGTAGTCTTCAATCTCAATTCTTTTCCGTGTTTCCTTCCATAGAACAGTGATTTCATGTGAATGTGATGTTTTCCCTGTGATTTGTTTCTAGGTCTAGGATTTACTTCTCAATTTTTTTGAGAGAAAACCCCAACCGTGCCCTAGTTTTCTCAAATTTGGGGATTTCTTCAATTTCTGCACTTTTCTTCCCAATTAGTAACTCAAATGCAATGCCTTATGTTTGATTTGTACTTGACATGCTGTAGAGTTCATAGAAAGTCCCGTATGTTTGAAATCCCATTTCTTCCCATGAAAATCCATCTTTTTGTGTTGGGTTTCTTTGATTCTCTTTACATCCTTTCATATTTGTGGACCTCAATAGCATATTAGCAGATGTTCTTGCATATTCTTGATTGCACTATGATGGCATTTCAATCTTAGACCTATAGCTTCAAGCTTTACTCTATTGTGAGTCTTTTAAAATTTTTTTCTTCGATTGAACTTGCACATTGAGAATTGGGGTTTTTCCATTCCTTAGTTGCCAAGTTCTATATGCCTTTTGTCACTTTTCTATTTTGCCATAATTTCTGTCTTGTCACTTACCATGCACTTCATCCATATATTTTCTATCATTCATCGCTTGTCACATTTTGTCATATTTCTATTTCGCCATGGTTTGGATTTTGGGGCTTCCTCTTATTGCTCACCCATCTACTTATTCCCTTTGTTATTCCCCTTTTCCTTACCATTTTTTTCTCTTTCCTTGCTAGGATGTCATCTCGCAAAGGCAAAGAGCCCGCATCCTCTGGCACTCAATGTAAGACCACCGCTTCCAAACGGAATAGTGCTGGGACTAGTTCTCCAGCCCCTCGCACAAGGTGACCCGGACTTGCCCCCATTGATCCTTCTGACTACGATGAGGATCTCTTCCGTTGTTCAGAGGCAGCAACCAACTGGCAGGCCTTCCTGAAGAGGTCTGTTATGATGGAGAAGACTGTGGTAGTTGGCTACTTCCACAAGGTTCAGCTTCAGGAGAGATTCACCGCACTAGGTTGGCAGTCTATCCTCCACATAGACCGTCCGTCCTACGAGCAGCTGGTTCGTAGATTCTACTACAACTTGGAGGTCTCCTACCAGTATGGGGAGTATGCGATAATTAGTATAGTGAAGGGGGTGGACATTCAGCTGACTGTGGACACCCTGGCTAGTATTTTGGGTATCTCTTCAGCTGGGCACCGTTTCTACAGTCCTCCCAGAAGTAAGCCCATGGGCCCGTTCATGAGTTTGGAGACACCGGACCACATCTATGAGACCATCTATGGCAGCAGTGAGCGTCCAAATTCCAAGACATCATTTTACCCAGAGGTTCGTGTGTTTGCCCGTTTGGTTCAGTTCAACTTGCTCCCCAGAGGAGGTCACCGGAACCAGGTGGGCTTCATGGCAACTTTCTTAGCCTTCTGCATTTATAGGGCTTTAGAGGGGGGTGACGAGCACTTGTGCTTGCCTTACGTCATCCTCAAGACCATGGAGCACCATACTTCTCACCTCGAGGATGGAGGATTTCCATATGGCAGGATCCTCACCAGGATTTTTGAGTTCTTTGGGGTGGACATGAGTGGAGAGGAGGGGAAGATGCCAGCAGATAAGTTTGACAAGGGGAATCTATTGAGGATGGGTCTCCACACTCTTATGGATGTACCTTAGAGAGCAGAAGCTCAGAGAGGTAGGGATAGGAGGGTTGCCCCTACGGAGGATGTTCCCATGGAGGAGGAGTCTAGTGAGGAGGATGAGGACTATGTTCCTCAGGGTGGGGAGGATGATTTTGTGGACGAGGACATCCTTGAGGAGGTGCCTCATAAGTCGAGGGTGTTGATCCTGGCTTCACTAGAGCTGCAGGCCCACAGCATAGAGCCCCACCACTTGAGAGTGGTGCATATGATTTTGAGGGCATGATGTCTACTATGAGGGCTTTGAAGGACGGGCAAGATCAGCTGTTAAGAAGACTGGATGAGAGTGCTTCTAGGGAGGAACGCATCCTGGAGAGGCAGGCTACTTTGGAGAATTCCTTTCTCAGACTGGGCCAGGACTTGGATACAACGGTCAATGCCATTTCAACAGATTTTGGCCGACTTCAGAGGGATGTACAGTTGGTGAACTCGAGGTTTGACTACTACGACCGTTGACTCAACGTTAACTCTAGACCTCAGGTGAACGGGGTAGTAGTTTTGGACAATGACGATGATCAGTGAGGACTTAGCTCATCCGTCCACACCAGCTTCTCACTTGTTTCATGTTGTTGATCTTATTGTATTTTTCTTTCTTTTCTCATTCTTTGTACTTTCTCTGTAACTGGACTTATTTGTGGGGTGATGTGTTTTGATGATGGGTTGTGGTGAATTTGTATGTTTGATAACTTGTGTAGTTTAGTTGTGGTGTCATTGTTAATTATGATCATTGATATATATATATATATATATATATATTGTTTATCAGGTGTTTGTGTGGAAAATTTTTGGAAATCTCATTTTGCGTCGTTATGCTGCCGAAATTCCTTTAAACTCGTACTCGATGGGTTATGACATCAACTAATTAATCTTTCATTTTCTCTCATGCATGCCATGGATGCAATAACTAACTACAACTATTATTATTCCTTTCTTTCTTTGGCTTTTAACTCTTTAAGGTTTTTACATTAACCCAATCTCATTTCCTATTATAGTTTCTATGGGGTCTAATGGTATGCTGTGAGTGGAATAGAGCATCACGCTCTGATACCACCGTTGTCACACTGCTCACACGTAATCAAGCGTGATCGGGTTAACACCGGTTAACCCAAACCTGTCAGGATCATCTGATACAGTATCCAACCACAACACACACACAACTAAGAAAGTGTTCAATAGTTTAGCGGAAGACTTAGTTTACCTGTAAATATTTCCATTATACTTGATACCTAAATTGTAATACATAGTTAAGTACATGTGGGCCCGCAGGCATGATATTTACACAAAAGAATACAATTTACATATCAAGTACACAAAAGGAATCATCAAAAATCAAAGAGTACAATCACTCGGATCGAAGTAGAGCTCACTCGTATCAAAATGTAAAGCTCATTTCAGATCAAAGTAAAGCTCACCGATATCAAAAGTAGAGCTCAACTCAGCATCGTAGCTACGGTCCTAAGAAGATACCCTCGGACGAGCAATCCGTGCCGGTTCTAATTCCTCGGGACCCACCAATCATCTTCGGGAACTCAACTGGGGCCCACCCGTCTCTTCAAAGTTGATGACCTGCAAAATCATCTAAAAGAGTTACGCACGTGGGATGAGCTCACGAGCTCAGTAAGTGAAAAGGACAATATAGCAGTCCATACAACAATCACAACCATATGCACTATATGCTATGTAATTCATTTTTAATCACATCCACCTAAACAACATTACTAAGTCTTTGGTTTAGTGCTACTACAGCCACAGTGCGCGTATACTTCAGGTACGAGCCACGAACTCCATCCCGCGATACGCCCATAGGGCTGTCAGAGAAGGCCCACCATGAGTACTCAGAAAAACAAAACATGCCGACTGCCGGCTCTCAACATAAAGTAAATGATGAATTAGAGGTGCGACTCAAGAATTTAAAAGCAGACGATTGGCCCTCTTGAATATACCATCGAGGTCGCCGATCGTCCTAATGACCAGCCAAGCAATGTCAATCAGTCACAGTTGATCGACAACCGCGACCACTGCTTCCCCCCAAATGGTAACCCAACACCTCAACCCCTGTTGGGAAGGGTCGTAGCATAGGAAGATGATAATCCTAAACCACATGCTCCTATATGACAATAGTACGATTGCATAGTGCCACCGCGTCCCATTCCATGGGCCACCAATGCACTCATTTCCAAGCCGACTACGGTATCTAGTCTATTAATGCATCATGCACAATGATGTCAACATTCATCACATAAGCATATCATCATTTGGCATTGAGAAATGAACACAGCACACATGTTGTAAATATATGAAGATGGCTAAGCTACATAGCATTTGCATGATGACATGGCTAGTCTAGATACAATTAGATGAATGCCAAACAAGCCTCGAAACAAGGCCAAACGTCCTCTCCCCACTTACCAGAGTGTACAAGGACTCACGCCGACGGGTGAGATCCGGCAGAAGCGACGCTTTGGTGAACCTAACATAAGTGAATGGGGTTAGCATTTCACCATTTTGGGATCAAAATTAACAAGATCCAATGACAAAATCATGCTTAGAATCATAAAAGAAGGTCGTGACGTCTGCTTTTGGGTCCATTCGACGTAAAAATCACGTTAGAGCCTCTCGGTGGGTCGGAACCAATATCATGACCACCAGCCGACCCACCGGTCTTGATTGGCCCACCGATCGGCCCACTGGTTGGGCCCTGCTAAGATCGGGGGCAAGTTGGCCAGCCGGTTGGCCCGAGGGTCTGCCCCCTCAGACGGGTGCCCTCAGGCGGGCCATTTGGCCCACCGGTTTGGCCCACCGGTCTTGGTGGGAAAATGCATTTTTTTCCCAAACTTTCCCTAACCTTTGAAGAATCAAATGGGGCTTTTCCAAACCCATTCTCCACACATTCAAGGTCTCATAAGATGGTTCTAACCTAGATCTAGGTTAGATTTAAGGAATGGAAGCCATCTTACCTTCTTTGCCCAAGAACTCGTCCAAAGACCCCAAAATCACTTCAAATCACCAATGCTCCTCCAACCTTGTAAACACTTCTTCAAATCCTTCAAAATCAACACATAAACCATCTATTAAGCCTTAGATTCATCATCTCGAGGGGGATTTACAAGACCTCAAGGAACTCTACCCAAATCAAGGATTTTACTTGGGTATGGTAAAAGTTTATGGAATCTAGCCTTTGCTCACCTCTAAACGTAGATCTCGTGTTGGAGATCACTCTTCCGACGTCGGAATGGGAAGATCAACCCTTGGCGCCGCTGAAATCCATCTCTTCTTCCTCTTTCTTCCCTTTTTCCTCTTCTTTCCCTTATTTTCTCTCTCTTCTTTACTCTTTTCACCAAACGCCCGAGTGTCATAAATGAGAAAATGGAAAACTCATAAATGCTATTTATACTTTCTAAAATAACTAAGTAACCACATGGGTGGGTCACTCAGGTGGGCGGATGTTTCACTGGACCCCAACTGAAGGGTAAAAGGGCCAACAAGGGGATTTTGAGGAATTCACTCTCGCCAATTTCACTCCTGCATAAGATATAATATACGAGCGCTTTTAAGATACGGCTACATACCCGCTTATCCGTACATGACCTTATGATATGTGCATGTACACGGCTTGGGTACACCTGCCTCCTCCGATCGACTCGGACTTGTCTAGCCAGCCGGTGTTTAAGGTCACCCTTGCCATCATGGTCCATAAGGAACCCCCCTTAACTCTCTCCGGTTCGGGTCCTGCATGGTTAAACCGGATCAACCGTGTAACCAGATCGGGTTTAAGAAGTAGGGTATTACAATGTTTCTCTGTTGTCTTAGTTCTTTTCCTCATTCTTTAAAACTTGTCGAAAGTTGAAGAACTATCATGACCATTAACTAGTTATAGTTGATAATCTATTTGAATCAATGGTTTAGTTATTGATATCGGTATTAGTATCTACCAATATTAATGTAATATCGATATGGATAAGTATCTATCAATAATGCTACGAAGCGGATCAGATTGGTCAATTTTATCCACACGTTTTTTTTTACCCTTGAACCGATACTAATAATGGATCCAGATCAATCAGATATCGACATCGATCTTAACCAATATCAATACGATATGACTGATCCAAATCTAATAGATAAGACCATGATTAAGTTCTAATAATTATCTTTTGAATTATCTAAATTCGAGTCCAAATATTTTTAATTAGAAATGAATACACTATCAAAATTAAATTTTCGACCATCGTCTACATCTCAAATAATTTTTCATTTATTTATTAACTTTAATTTTTTTTGCGAATGAAATTGCGCGAATAAAGATATGATGGTAGTACCGCAGTAGCGTGGGTGCGGCGATCCATTATCTTGCATTCTGCAAGAAAGATTGTTTAAAGTTAAAGAAAGCAGCAGAAGATAAAAATAAAAAATCGAACTGAATATAAAGACAACGGAGAAAAGATAAGGACTACTGCTGCGCCATCGACAATTGGGTTCTGTCCAAAAGTGAAAGCAATGGGTTACGTTGCCCAATGCCGCAAGCAATCCGCAAGTGGGCTTTAAAAAAACAAAAAACGGAAAAATAATGGGCCCCATGACCTTTTAAACAGACCTAGTCCTCCTGGTCTCTAGCGTGAAAGTCAATACGATGGATACACTAATGGTATCTGTATCACTGTATGTATGCGACTTCATCTGATACCTGCAAGGGTCAAGCTACTACTACTTCCCTTGCTCCGCAACCTCAACATCAACTGCAAACCTTTAATACCAACTGGATCAAGGAAGTATTTACAAGGGCGCGAACCAATATGCTCGGATAGCTATGATCCGAGTTCACATCCTCTGCAACGACCGGTGAACATTGTTGTCTAGTGAGATTTCTTGACGCCTCTCCTGGGCACCTGAACGATCTCAAAACTCTGCTGTAAATTTCTAGAGAGTGGAATAAGCATTCACAA